>JAJJWW010009984.1:0-23755 GCA_023531295.1 Papaver armeniacum
AGTGCCGTTGCATTCCAAAACTCACAAAACATATCATTTATTTACACTTTTTTTTTTAATTTACCTAGGACGCCAAAAGAAGTAAGAACTTCTTCATGCACAGTGTTTTTTTCTTTTTTTTTTCTCCCAACAGCAGGGGCTAAGCATCAGACCCTGTTCTGTAAGCACAATTAAATGACCGCCACCATCAACAAATTTACCTATCTCTACGCAGTAACCGCATGAAAAAATACAGAGGATTTATTGGTGGTGGGATCCTTATATAAGCCATGGTGTTTCATTTTAGAGATGGCGAATCTACATTTGCACATCCCAACTTCAATGTCACAGAACCACTCATTCAAGCATAAATAGACCTACCAATCTTTAATAATCATTCATTTGTTTTTTCTACCTTTAAATCAATTCCTTGTTGGCTCGAAAAACAAAAACAATTAAGAACTAATGAGAAAAGGAAAATGCAGAGGTCCAAGAACTATAACAAAGTTAATGGTGTAGGTTTCATAGCCCACATACTTGACTTGCCTACAAACATTGAGAACTTTAAC
Source organism: Papaver armeniacum (assembly GCA_023531295.1). Taxonomy (NCBI): domain Eukaryota; kingdom Viridiplantae; phylum Streptophyta; class Magnoliopsida; order Ranunculales; family Papaveraceae; genus Papaver; species Papaver armeniacum. The sequence continues at coordinate 549 of JAJJWW010009984.1, forward strand.
AATTTGTACTTTTATACTATAAAGCAGAACCCGACAAACCCGTGTCAAATTGTTATTTCCAAATGAATCCATTTATTTGGTAACTGAAGATATGATATAATTGTTAGATGAAAAAAATCTCTATGAGTTCGTATGTATATTTGGTTTGCACCCTTTTACATTTACCAAGTATATGCATCATGTAACTTAATTATCGCCATGGTGGTTTACTAACCCGTATGCTATAGTTAGGTTTATCCCTTTTTGTTGTCGATCTCTACTCTACTTTCCAAAAATGAAAAGCATCTACTAAGCTAGATATCAAGTCAATAATAACATGGTGATGTGGTTGTATGCCGATAAACACATCAAACTAAAGTAATTAGGCATGCCAAAATTCTGTAGAAACAAACACTTTTACCATTTTTGCGGAGAGTAGTGGATAGAGTGCAGAATATGAAAACTGAGTCAAAGTCATTTCTACAACCGACTATGAAGTGTTCAAATAGGAATGTTATGCAACCCTGAGCTAAAAAGTCTAATGTCTGACATCACACTTACAATTGTATTCTAATGTGTGACACTTATCTTATATTATGTTGCATGAATTGAATATGCCCTGCTGAACTTGCTCAAACTGCCTGCAAAAACATTTGGAAAACACTTTATTAAAAAGTTGCAATAACATCATATTTAGTCAATATCTTAAAACTGAATCATTATAATAGTTCTTCAAGCTTCTCTTGTATAGATTAACGTAATCCATGTATCGTTTTCCCGGGCGTCAATGCTGCATCAATACCTTATACTTGTAAAGACACATGACAGAAAATGATGCAAATCGCAATGTAAGAAAACCGAATTGCAATTGCCTTGAACTACTATTGTCCAGCATCATGACTGAGTTTCCAAGAAATGCGGCGAGTTTCTATGGATTTGGAATGTAAGGAAATCTTCGAGTTTCCACTTCTCTCTCCATTAGTCTGTCTTTCTCATTGTTGTGCATCACTCTGCTCCCCTCTAAGAACCGCAATTTGATACTTGGTAACTTTTTACGACAATTACAATGTTCACTCGAATAAGCATGTTTTATTCACCAATGTATTGTACATCACTTCTTGTTTTAAAGGTTGTTTACTTGTCACTTTTGTTTTCCACTGGGATGGATTTTCCTTTGAGATCTCATTCATATTTTGGTTTTTTCATGCATGCTTGTCCTGGTAACCTTTTGTGTGCTGGCTTAGCATCTCTCGTTGCATAAATTTTACTTGTTAAACAAAATCTACTTGTTAAATTGTTACCTTTGCAAGTTACTTCAATCTTTAGCTAGGTTTGAGGAAAATCCAAGTTTAATCCAAGTTTGCGGAGTTTTGGAGAATGTGTATAAGAAAAACTAACCCAATTTTAATTTCTTGTTTTTCATAATTTAACCGCGAACACCAAATTTGTCACTAAATTTAGTATCGGAACCTAACCAATTTTCCCTAAATTCAAGTATAAGAACCTAACCAATATGAATTTTAAACCTACCCCAATTTGAATTTTACATTGATCTTCATAATTGAAACAAGAGAAACAGAATCAACGGAAAAAAACCTAAAACCAATTTGAACTTCAATTTGTAAGTAGTTTGTAAAAGCGAACACAAATTTTCCCAAAGTGACAGATAGATTTCAAAGTTCTGATACTTACTTGAGAGGTTTCGTTTAGTGCTTGCATGATCTTCAACATTTCTCCATCGTCTTTTTCATGGTTTTCGTCTTTCATGGCTTCTCTGTGGAAGAAAATAAAGAGGACGAAGAAAAAAAGAAAATAAACAAAAAATAAAGTCACGTTTGAGTCCAACGAAATTCGGCCTGCTAACCTCTGTTGGCCAATTTGACAAATAAAACCTCCGTGATTTTAAATTATTACGCATTTTTGCTGGTATTCAGACTTTTAAGCTCAGGGATATTTTTGTAACATCATGTAGACACCAAGGCATGACCAATCAAAAAAGGCTTCACCAAAAGGAGGCCTTTTCTTTATTATAGTATAAGATTATTATTTATTTTCTATTTTTATTAAAGCAAACAATAAACATAATTGTAACAAATGTACGGTATGCAATGAGAGAAAATCCGCAGAATTACTCAGTGAAAGAAAGAACCCACTTTACCAAAGAGGGTTTTCTCTTAATTTCTCTATTAAGTCTAATTTATAGTTTTACTAAATCCAATAATTTTCTTTAATCATTAGAGCATCTCAATGAGATATCCACTTTTTCTTCGATATGAATGGGTAAATTTTCTCTACTTTCATTGAAAACTTTCTTAGTTTTATAAGTTCCGGATAATCATCTTCAACATCGAGAGAGTTTTCTTTATGCTAAAAAATAGAAAATCTGATTGTCCTAAACAAGAGAACAGGCAAGAGGAAGCAAATTCAAACGCCCGTTAAGTAAGTCTCATATCTTTTTTTAAAATTTCCGTTGAGATGACTTTTTTTTTTTTGGAAAAAGTAGCTTAATCAGTTGAACAAATGAGCGTTTACACAAAAACATCACATCCTCCCATTGGAGATATACTTATATTTTATTAGTACATATACAAATGATAAAGGAGCTACTAAAATTACCAACAGGTTTTCTATCAGGAATTCTGTCGAAGATTTCACGATAAGTCTAGCAACACCCTAAGTTTTAGTTATCATCTAGCTAGTTTACAATTATACGAGTAACAAATGCCTCAAATCCTTGAGGCAATATCTTTTGGTGGTTTCAAAATCAAACCCGTTCATAACGAAACTTCAAAGAGAAATTGGGTCAATTCCCCCAAATATTTTTAAAACATTGTGATTTCAATGGACTGTAAAAATTAGTATGGGTGATATAGGCACACCAAAAAAATAGCAAGAATGAATGGGATTTATCCCGTTAAACTTAAAAAATAAGGGTGAAATTGGATGCGTTAAATTGTAATTAAAAATAAGAAAAATATTTTAAAATGGATGGCAATAAACCATTTACATCTTCGACTATTTTTACATTCCCGCTCCATTTAAACAAGATGTAAATTTTATACTCATGCCTTTTTCATCTGTGAATTATCATTATAGGGTTAATCGACCAATTTGTAACTTACTACAACCGGTGAAGCTTGATTTCAAGAAATATAAAAAACTAAAAATTGAAAATTTCCATTCAACTCTGTGAGAGTGCCGTGGACTACAATATTGTAGCTGCAGTCTGATGCGACCTCACTGAATTATTCATGAGACTCATCGAATCATGCATTTCCCTTTCTGAAATTCTATCTATATTTTTTTTGAAATTCTATCTATGTAGATTGTGACATATGTCCTTTGTTTTCCCATTTTGGAGTTTCTATGAAATGAGAAGAGTTAGCACAGCTGACAGCACTAGATTAATTTCAGTTTCTTAATTCATTTCTTTGTCCTCATTCATACATGAATTGTCTTTGAATTTCCCCTTATAAGCGTCACATATAAAAGTCCAGACAAGAAAATGTAAAACAATAATTATTAAAAGAAAAAATACAGAAAAGAAGGAAAAAATGAACATGTAGAACAATCTGAAATGGGAACCGACAACCTTAATCATCTCTTCCGACACACTTCACGTTGAATTTATAGCTGTGTAAGTAGAGCTAGTACAATGATCAGGGCCGGTCTGTAGAAATAGTTCCACAAGGCTGATCCTGTCAAACATCTCATGATGACAGCATGATTCACGATTCATACACCGGTGTTAAGCCCAAAAATGCTTTATGTCCACCACGAAAATGCGGGTCAATGACACGCGGTTCGAGACCCATCATGTGTCCCAACGGGTCCGCCATTTCCTAATCAGAAGTTTAGATCTACGATACATAGGGATGTAGAAATGCGAGAAAAACCCGTAGATGTGTGCAGCTTATTCAACATTTTGAAGGGGTAGAAACTACAATGCCTGATTGAGTAAAATCACTGGGAAGAATCCAACGGTGGTGGGTTGGAAAGACTGTCTAACATTACGATAGACAGTCTAAATTGTACTCTCTCCGTCCCATTATTCATGTAAGCGCAGTTGAAGTTTGCACAATTTAAGGTAATGAATGAAATGAGTGTTTTTAAGTATTTTTACAACTATACCATAGATTTTCTCTCAAACTATACCATAGATTTTCGTAAACTTTGTACCGTTGAAAATCATTTTAAAACACCCACGTAACGAGTATAAACATGAATATCAAATTATATATATTTCTTATGATACCGATAATCAATCAAAAGGGTAGTTTTAGAGATATCCCTTGATTAGTGAAATAGGTCAATTAATGATAGACAGGGATCTTAGACCAAGTAGGTCATCTAATGGTGGGATGGAGGGAGTATTGGATTGTCTAAAGACTGCCTAAATTGTATCGATTTGAAGTTAATATTTTAATGATTCCTCTTGCAAAATTCTACCTATTCACCAAAAACAAATGTGTTCGGAGGCGCATAACATCATCATCTACTACTTTGAAAATGAGTCATTAATTAAAAATCGATGGATTTTTAACCGTTGAAATTAAGATCGGTAGATGGTGAAATTTAGTTTCACTAATACGTTCATTTCTGGTAAGAACGTGGAGTTTCATAAGAAGAACATATGCCCAAATTATTAGTTTCAAATCCGTTGTTGTTTGATTTTTATTCACAAAAATGACGTATATTATGAAGCATGCAACTAAGAAAATACCAACTAAACTGTCATTACACGTGGAATGTGATTCCCTTAGAGTCACTTGTAGTTGCAGGAAATCCCGCAACACACCCCTCGTCATATCTTGATAATAATTTCTAGATCTAAATTTATTTGATATGAAAATAAAGATAAAACCTAAAATTATAAATGGAGACACAAGAATTTACGTGGTTCGATCAATGCGATCTACATCCAATTTGGTTAAGGTTTTTCACTATGATTACACAAATTACATAAGTACTACATTGGGACTCCATTAATGAGTATTTGGAGCTTCTAAGTCTAGTTTTAGGGGAAGAAGGTGGATAAAGAAAATAATAATCTCTCTCTAAAAATATCTCTCCCAAAAATATCTCTCTTCCCCAAAAATGTGTCCCCCTTTTCTCTCCCCCGCTCTTTTTTATACATATGGATATTACATACGGATGACCACTCATTATTACAACTAATATTTCCCTTAATTTGGATTTACCTTGACATTTCGCAGTCTACAAATGTTAGTCTTCTAAGTCTTCTTGACTCTTCGCAGATGTCACACCTTTCTCATATTTAAGCTAATGTCATTTGTTATGTCAAGTTTAATATTTCTTCTGCGGCATTATTATATTGCGTCGTTAATAATTCGCAAGTGAAGGTTCTTGATATTCGCTTCCTACATCTTTCTATTTTTTCTTGAATATTGCTTGAAGAGCGATCTTCGGGAAAAAATCATTTGTTGTAGTTATTGAGTGAGATATGTGTTGTTGGAGTAGTCTTGATCTTTGTTGATGAAGGAACGAGCTAAAAGAATCTTGGACTTGAAAAGTACGTACTTGCCTCTATTCTTTTGTGAAGTTCAAGCTTTGAGAAGTATATATGAAGTATCGTTTTTTGAAGTATGGCATGAAGTATCCTTGAAGAAGTATAAGAAGTATGAAGTACTAAGTATCCTTGAAGAAGTATATGAAATATCCATCCTTGAATGTGAGTAATAAGTATTGCCTCTATTCATGCGAAATTATTACTTTATTTTTGGTGAGAATTCTTGTCCATTTTGGAAATGATTCTTGCCGAGAAGATAAAGAACATAAAATGTTTTCTTGGTCATCCATAGTTGCCTATTCCTTATCTATGAAGGTAGAATCCTTCGAGAGAAATGTTGAATGAAAGAATTGTTTCTTTATTCTTATCTTGCCGCTGTCTCATGCTTTGTGTGCTCATGCGATAGTATAATCTCTTCAAGTTGCTTATAATTTTGCGAGATAATTATGCTAAGCAACCACATTTTTCAAAATAATCACATTAAAGAAATTCGACTTCATTCTCAAGGAAATTATGAATACTTAGCGAAATTATGAATACCTTTGCGAAATTAATAATAATTCTCGAGAGATTGGAATAATACTCCCGAGAGATTCTAAATAATACCACAGAGATTCTAAATAGTACTTCTTTGTTATTTTCGCATTGTCTCAAACTCATTTCCATGTATATATTATGTGAACTTATTTGTTTACATATAATCACTTTCGCAAGTTTTTTATTTTCTTACTCACTTTCTTATGTGGTCTTATTTTTTGCCTTCCTAGTTAAAGGTCTTATCGCGCCACCTCTCATCATTGTGGACAAAATCGCAGGACGTTTTTACACTTTCATGTAAAGACCCATTGATCTTGCCTTATCATTTCTTTAGTTTTGTTGCCTCTGCAGGATGTTTTTGTTGCGACAATATGACAAGCCTAGAAATTCTTGCGAATACGAAGCCCCATGACATTAAAGTCTTGCGACGAAATCACAGACGTCTTACACTTTCATGTAAAAACCCATTGATCTCGGCTCTACCCTCGCGTTTGTATTATTGCCTCTTCAGATCATCGCACAAATATGACAAGCCTAAATTTTGCGAAAATAAATCCTCATGACATTTCGTCTTAAGACACTTATCGCTCCTAATGGAGGGTGCCGCCCATATCATCTCCTGGTTGCCCCTTCAAGGAGGCGTACATCGACCATACAAGACTAGCTCCTCCCATCCGGCCTTAACAACAACCGGTTGTTTTCGCACTCTTATCCCTTTATACCATATGGCTTATGGTTACGAGACCGCACCCTAAGTGGAGTTTTCTTCGGCCGAGCGCAAAGATACGCCAAGACTTGCCAAGAATGGCCGAGACACTTCAAATGCCCCAGGCACTCTTGGCTCAACCGTGTACCTGGTGCCTTGATCATGTGTTGACTCCTTAGAAGAGGCCCTGGGGTGTCCAAACTGGGTATAACCTTATATATATAGTTGGAAATCCAAGGTACCTCTCCGGATGGGCTTTATTGACCCAAATCTCCATGACTCGGGTTCCGGGACGGTGTAACCTTTTCCGAGCCATGTCAAGAGATACCCCCTTATATGAAACACTTTAGGTCTTACATTTGCCTCTTGCGAAATTTTATTCGCTGAACTAGGGTGTACGCCATAAAGGTTCGTCCCATTCTTATGTTTCTGAGAAATTTTCGTGTTTCTTTATTTTTTCATTTCTTTTTTTTCTGTCAATTCTTTCAATCATTCTTTGCGAAATAATCATACTTTTCTTCACTCTTGGCGAGATAATCATCAACTCTTTTCTTGGCGAAATAATCGAAGATCTTGCTGGCAATGAAATACCAAATTCATGCCTCTGACCAACTAATTGTATTAGAAGTTCAAGCAATGTACATCTTCTACGCAAACTTAAGCCTTGATATTTTGTTTTACCGTTGGGTGAACTTTAACAGGCTAGGACGAATTGGGCTTGCCCTATTCATTTCTTCTTTCGCTGGTATTTGGGAAGTAAGCATCTTTGCGAAGGAATTGAACATCTGCAAGTGTTCATTCTTGTTGCAAATGTTCTAAGGTAAACGTCTGTAATGTAAACATTTGCAGAGGCAAAAAATTCTGTGCGAAGAGGAAGACTCGAACCGCGACCTTATTCTTGGATTTTATTGCCCAGGACAACTGTGCGAACTCCTCTTATGTGAAATTATCGCGCATTTGTTGAAATTTGATTTCGTCTTTGCGAAATTAATCAAAAATGCAAAAAAAGAAAAATTATAAATTTGGTGCGAATCGATCCCGCGACATCCAATTCGATTCATTTTTATTCTTAGCCAATCAGGCTAGCTCTTTGTTTTGTGAAGTAGTAGTAAGATTTACTTAATTTATTCTTTTCATGGCATGCTTTGTATAAACTTTGTCTTCGCCTTTTCTCCTTCTATTCTTCCAAGTCGCCGATCTAGTGATTATATCTTTCGTAACTTTTTCACTTGCTCTTATTTATTTTTGTTGTTTTACCATTCGTCCTTTTATTTTGTTGCTCTAAGCATCCTTGTTAGCTCTCTTCGCGCTAGTATTTAAATATGTTCTCTTCGCAACATAATTGTCCTCTTCGGCAAAGATCATTGTCCACTTTGGTATGATGTATGCTCATAGATCGTTGTTTATAGTTGTATAGGAGGCTTTCATATTTCCTTGTTGGTGGTGTTTTAGACTTAAACATATGAGTATGCTTTGCTGAGCTTGTTTTCTTGTGATTGTTCCTTGCGGTCTCGTCACGTTGGATAATTCTTCACGCTGGCGGTTGACATCGATCCTACTTTGTTAAGTCTGTTGGTGTATTCTTTCACTTCTGATTCATATTAATTCTTTCGTTCATGTTTGGGATGCTTGGATCAATTTTATCTTCGCCCGCTACTCACGCTGATGAGATTGGATGGCCTTGCCGCCTTCTTTGTTTTGTTCTTCTTTGAATGGATGATTTTATTTCCTCTGCGTCTTTGAAGTCTTTTGAAGTTCGCTTGCTTTACGCATTTTTGAAGTCTTTGAAGTTGTCTTTCCTTTGCCCTTGGCTATTCCTGCGAAGCTTACATAAAGAATTCTCACCGCATGTATTCTTTTGCTCTTAGTGACTTTCATTGATTGATCTGATCGCTCTTGCTCTTATTGTGGATTTCTTCGCATGGCTATACTTGGCCTCTTTCATTGTACTTCTTCATCGACAGAATGTGTTCTGTTGTTCTTTCTTTCCGTCATTCCTTCTTCTTTACATATTCTTCATGTTGTTTTCTATTGTGCTGTGAATTGGTCCGATATACCGTTGATTATATATCTTTGCACCATAGATTTTATTTGGATTTTCGCCCCGAGCTTCCCGCCGTACACAATGACCTAGTGCAATCAGGATCAACACAACTATGAGATAAAATAACTCTTAACACAAACTATTCAATTTCTTCCAATGTATTTCTCTTCTCCTAAGTTGTTGATGACATGAACTTTTGCAGACTTTCATTCTTCTTTTGTCCCCTATATTTTCGTCTCTGGCTGTTCCTGTGCGTTTTCTTCTTCACTTTCCAACTTCTTCGGGAACTGTTACCTTTTCATGAACTATCATCCACTATGGCTAGTTGTTGTGATCGATATCATTGAGTCGAGATTATGAACTGTGCTAGTTGCTTCTATCTTCTTTCGCAAAACTGGTGGGATCCCCTCTCATCATTTGCCTTCGTTGGAGTTGTTGTTTTCTTCGCCACGTTCTCTTCTTCATAGGAAACCTCCTCCCTTAGCCGAACCGAGTTGCTTTAATAGCTTTACTTGTGATGATGTTCACCAATTTAGTCTTGGAATTTAACTCCATCATAACCATTCTAATATTCAAATTTTAACTGCGACTCTCAATTGCTTCGAGTTAGCTTTATGAGTCATGAACTGAATTTTAACTTTGCTTATTTTGGCAGCAGTCCGTTGATTTTACATCGTTCTTTCCCCGAGTCTTTTTGCGCGCCTTTCCCCCATTATTACCGTTTCCAGGATGCGCTTCATGCGTGCACTTCGATATCAATTCTTCACCAACAGATATTATTTGCTTTGTCTCTCATTCGTTCTCTTAGGTTTAATGACCTCTCTTAAGCTGTTATGAGTGGTTTATTTCGCCTGATTCTTGATGGTCGTTTTGATTCATTCGCCTGGTTAATTGACGTTGGTTCCTTCGTGCAATGTCAGAACTTGCGGGGCTAAAACATCATGAGCTTTGCGGCTTGTTCCCCTTCATCTTCGAAGGTGATTCGCATGAAAGTTTTATTAATGGAGTTCTTGACTTGTTCGCCTTTAGGGATACCCTCGTTCTCTATCTCACAAATTCGCTTCATGATCCTTCCTTTTCTCCATTGCTTGATAATGGTTTCCCATTCATGACGTTTGGTTTCGACGATGCTTTTAACGAAGTAAGTTTTGACTCTCTTATTTCTTTTGTTTGTTAAAATTTATTTATCTTCATTGGAACCACGAACTTCACGGAACTGCACTTCATTGAATGACTGTAACAACCTGAACAATCAAGGAGTAATCCTTTTCACTCACCTTTCAAGGCAACTTCGCTAGTAACTTTGTTGATGAAGTGAATCGATGTAGTAAGTCGTTTTACTTTACTTGCATAAGTGGACACTCATCATTAGTAAACATTAATAAATCAAACAAGTAGAAGTTTTATAAGTGAACTATCATCATTTGTCGTTGACCTTTCTTCATTACACTCTCATTTCGATGAAGTATTTATTCTTTACTTCCTATTTGCTTCTTTACATTTCGTTAATTTATTTATTTCCGTTTTGATTGAAGAAGTATCTTTGTTTGCTTCCTTATTTTCGCTAATGATCACATAATTGATCTTTGTGCAACCTCCAACGAAGTAAACTTCTTTATGTCTCTCACGAGGTAAATTTTCCGAACTAAAGTCTTCACATTCTTTCTTTTCGCCGGTGATTGACAATGATCTTTTCACGCTTACTTGAATTCTCTTGGCGCCTCGTTAGTTTCCGATCGGCAAAGGGTATCGTGATACTCTCATCAATATTCCTCTCTGGTCATCAACAGAACTAATTGACCTCATCATTCGTTGTCGGCTCTGGCTTGGCACAGTTTTCATCTCTGCAAACAACAAATCTATTGGGTGAACAATCCAAAAGTTTGTGTTAATTCTTGTTGTACGAGGAATGAAAATAGTGGTTGGATATTCTTTGTTTTCACTTCGCAGAAAACCCCTAAATGAACTGCAAATTTTGGTGTTCAAAGTTATTGAAATCTTTTTAATGGGTTCACAAAATAAGAGATAATGATTGTAAACCGTAACCAAAACTCATTTCGCATCGATTTTAAAAGAGATTTCAGATTTTCAACAAGAACAAACCCTAAGTTATCATGAAAACTTTTCAAAATATCGCTTTAAATCAATCGGATCTCATTATTCAAAACAAAATTAAAGAGATAGTGATGAAATTTGTCCTTTTTGAGTTTATTGTTAACGAAGATTCATCTGATTTTTCTCCCATAACCGACCGCTCTCGTTCTTCATTATCTCTTTCTTTCATTGAATCTATCTTGAATCAACAAAATCGTAGGAGTCCCCTGTTTCTAGCGCCAAATGTAGTTACAGTTGTAATCCCGCAACACACCCTCGTCATATCTTGATAATAATTTCTATATCTAAATTTATTTGATATGAAAATAAAGATAAAATCCTAAAATTATAAATGGAGACACAAGAATTTACGTGGTTCGATCAATGTGATCTACATCCACAGGGTTAAGGTTTTTCATTATGATTATTGAAATTACATAAGTACTACATTGGGACTCCATTAATGAGTATTTGGAGCTCTAAGTCTAGTTTTAGGGGAAGAAGATGATAAAGAAAATAATAATATCTCTAAAAATATCTCTTCCCTTCCCAAAAAAATGTCCCCCTTTCTCTCTCCCCGCCTTTCTCTCTATATAGGATATAACATAGTGGATGACAGTCATGTACAACTAATATTTCCCTTAATTTCGGATTTACCTTTGCTTTACATTTCGCAGGTCTACAAATGTTAGTCTTCGCAAGTCTTCTTGACTCTTCGTTAATCGTCACACCTTTCTCATATTTAAGCTAATGTCATTTGTTGCGCCGTTTAATATTTCTTCACGATATTATTATGTTATGTCATTAATCAATTCATATGAAGGTTGCTGCGATATTCTCGCTCCTACATCACTCAAAAGAATTTGATTAAGAAAAGCTTAGGATTCATACGTTCCCAAATTGATGTTGATAGGTTTCCGCTTGGCCGCACGCTGTCACTTGCAAGTTTGATAGTCCATCTCGCCGCTTGGTTTCTTTTCTCTATAATTATGTTGAATAACACAACATGGGATTCGACGCAGTCGATGTATGGATTTCTTCAATCATTTTAGATATACCATGGAGCTTATTTTGGAGTTTTAATGAAGTGCACGAGCTTTTCCGGAGTTGTCTCGAATATGACTTTAGTCCAATTTCTTTTATTTGCTACTCTGTTGCTATCACCGCAACCCATGTTTCCGCCGTTAGCGTGTGGTTATACCTATAGGTTGTGCAAGAGCCAATACCGTGTGCGCTCGAGTTCCCTATATGAATCCTCGCTCCCGCTATTCCCTGGTTTCCTCTACCGCACTTCATCGCATTTATTTTAAACTTGATCAGGTATTTGGGATACCCAACCCACCAGAATGGTTGTAGAAGATTTGGTAATGTTTGTTGTCAATCTGTAATGAATTTAAGCTCCCTGGGAGAACAGAGGGGAGGTCAATTTTTCCCATTCAAATTCATATTATTCTGCGAAAGATCTTGTCCGCATGTCGTCATGGGTGGAGTGCGTCTGGTTGAATACGAGCTCATTTCTGATTGTCCATATAAACCACAAAAGGAAAAAATAGGATGTGATAAAATAGGTATTACCTCGAGTTTACAGTAATTGAGAAATAGTTGTTTGGTGGTTTATGATAATTGGCTGGTGGTTACCTTGGGGTTGGTTTGTTGATATGCTGGTTAGAGAGGGTGGTCCAAGTGGATATAGCCACCGGATAATGAATTAGCATGTGATTTGTCAAGCTTGAGATCAGAGTTACAACGGGGGCAGAGGTTGGAAGTGGAGAGATTGATGCGATGGAGCAGAGATAAGGTTGGAAAACCTTAATTCATTTATAGCTTTCCACGAGAAAAGCTGTATTTTTTGAGGACATGGTAAGGTCCATTAGAATTTTTTGTTTGGGAGGGGTTGTGGGTGAGGGTGTGGAGAGAGAGCTCTTTTCTTGTTGGATCAGATAGTTGTACCCGGATGTTGTGGTGTATTTACTAGATTTAGAGTGGGACAAATAATTTTGTCCGAAATGTTGTTAAGGAGAAGGTGGATATTTATAATATGTTGGGTGACAAATTATTGGGTAGTATGTTTAGCCGATCGTGATTCCAAGTTATGAGAGATAGGGTCAATTATGTCTGCGACATATTGGATAAGGTCGCATTGGATTGGATTAAGGTTTTGAAAGTGGGGTATCCAATTAGCTTGGATAGGGGTATCTAAACCATTTCCTATTTGGTGAAATATATGGTTTTTTGGACAATAGGTTGAGAGATTCCATTTGTTTCCATTGTGGGGGGCGAGATTGGGTATCAAATCGTACCTTGCAACATAGGCCGATGGTGGAGGTATTTATCGTTGGAAGAGGCTTGAGAAAAATGGAATGTGGCTGGTCTTGAATGTTCCAAATTTTTTTCATGAACAGAGCTTTATTGTAATGACTACTCTTCTTGATACCTAACCCTCCCTCCACTATTGGCTTGTTTATCTTGTTCTATCCTAATGAGTGAAGTTTTCGGACCGAAGAATCGTGACCCAGAAAAAATTCCTAGTGATTAGATCAATTTGTTTGTGAACATGGGCGGGAAAAAGATGTGTTTGCATAAGGTGATTTGAGGTTGGTGTTATGGAGGTTTTTTTAGAACAAGTCTTCCGTTGCAGGGTAAGGCATTTTTGTGATCCATCATTGAGCTTTGCCAATCGATGGAGTAGTGGTACGAAGATGTGACGTGAGGTCCTCCCGTGTTTGAATTGAACTCCTAAGTATACAGGTGGGATTTGTGGTTGGCATGTCAAGAATTGGTGAAGAGTATCTATGTGATGTTGTTGTAGCCTTGGGTGGTGAATGATGGTTGATTTTGCTGCGTTGACAATTTGACCAGCTGAAGAGCCGTATGATTGAAGAATTGTTTGAAGGTGATTACTACTTTCCTGGGTAGCTGTGTATGTGATGAGAAAATCATCCGCATACATTAAGTATAGGATGGGAAGAGCCTTTTTTGATATTCAGATACCTTGAACTAGTTTTTTTTTGCTTTCAGTTTGGCAAGATTTGTTGATAGAATTTCCACACATATAATGAAAATGTAGGAAGATATGGGATCACCTTGTCTAATGCCTCTGGTAGGAGTAATGAATCCATACAGTGTACCATTGATGTTGACTGAGTAAGTTACATATTTGATACATAACATGATATATTCCACAAATATTTGTGGAAAACTTAGTTTTGTAAAAGCTTTTTTGATGAATCCCAGTCAAGGCTATCATAAACTTTTTGAATGTCAAGTTTGAGAGTTATTTTAGGGTTTTTAGTGGTTGATGATGTTTTGATGTGATGAAATAGCTCACCGAAAATTGTGATGATCATGTATGGATCTCTTAGGGACGAAGGTACTTTGATATGGACTTATTAAGAATGAAAGAAGAGGGCGTAAGTGGTTGACTAGGATTTTTGAGATGATTTTGTAGCTGACATTGCAGAGGCTTATAGGTCTGAATTGGGATGGTTTTGTTGGGTTGTCTACTTTCAGAATTAGTGTAATGTTTGTATGATTCATGAGAGGGTGGATGTTTAAATTATCGAAAAACTTTGAACCATAACAATTAATCAAGATGAGTGGTGTCCCATAAAACTTTAAAAAACTTACTCGGTGTATACATCCGGACCAGGAGCACTTTCGTAGTTGATGGAGAACAACGCTTGATTGATTTCTGTTTTATCAAGCATGTTCCGAGAGTCTGGTCACATTCTCAAGTTCTCAATTGTGCGGAGCTATTTCTTCAAAGAGTTATTCATCCCTGAGTTGTGTTCTGGGTCAGACATTGAGTAGTGAAATGATCAAGGATGATCCGGGATCACCAACCCGCTTGATTGTTGATCCTATAGTTGCTTTATGTTGCTGCTGCCTTCGTGTATGGTTGCTTTTGGTATGGAAGAAGGTTGTATATCTCCCGATTGGAGCCATTGAATTCTGGACCTTTGCCGCTCGTATGTTGCATGGAATTGAACTACAGTTTAGGTGATGATTGCGTAGCTCCTTCTCGCGATTTATCCAAAATTTAGTTCTTCTCCGATGTGGATAACACATTGATGTTGAGCCATCTTAATTTGTGTTGTTGATTTGCGAATTAGCTTTGGGAAGATGACCAACATCGTCCTTATTCCAAATTGCTAATGATTGTCCCGTACAGGATTAACCCGAGTTGAAGGTTCAGGGTAACTGAGTCGCTTTGTTGTGTCCATGCGATTCGACGATTTGTTTTGAGTTGTGGATGAGTCATCCATAGATGTTCAAACTTGTAATTTTTTTTGCCCTTGCAAATCAATTGCTTTGTGTAGTAGGATGGGTGCGTGATCCGATGCAATCATTGGAAGGTGGGTGACTCCTCGCGTGAGGGTTCGTTTTTCGCCGCTGTTGGGTTGCAATTGCTCTATCAAGTCTTTCCATGATGTTGTCTTGACCTTGTTGGTTGTTTGTCCAAGTGAATGGATCCCCGAAATCCCAGATCGATGAAACCCATTTGATCTATCATTGTTAGGAACAGGTTGAGTCCGATCGAATGTGACCTTTCGCGCCTTTTTCTCCGATTGGTGCATTATGTATTTATGTCATTAAAATCTCCTATCAAGAGCCAAGGAATTGAGTTGTTGGTATTTGGGAAGATTGTTGGGAAATCTTGCCAAAAATCATCCTGGATGAGGAGGACCGTAGATGCATATGCACAGTCCATGGTTGTGCCTCTGAGCTTGAGGAGTAATAATGACCGTGAATTTAACTTTAGACTTGAGAAGAACCCAAATGTTTAGGTTATTTCACGTAAGACAAAATCCACCTCTACGACCTACTTTGAACCACCTCTACGACAAAATCCACCTCTACGACCTACTTTGGAACCACCTCTACGACCTACTTTGGAACGGAGGTTAGGTTTTGGAATTGAAAATAGGGTAAGTAATAAACATGTAAAGGGATCCTCAAACTCACCGAATCAAATTAAAGTACTGTTACGCCGAATCTCGTTAAAAAAAAAAAAAAAGAATCTCTACTGATCAAAATGGAGAAACGGCTACGAACCTTCTTAATTGTTGACGCAAGAACCTAGCTAGTAAACGTCAAACAAGAACCTTTCTACAATTCTACTTTTTCTTACGGTATTTTAAACTGAGCAAACGACAAATATAGACATGGGACACATTTTCCTTCACTCGGCAAACTCCCGCGGCATAAGTCATGGAAAACGAAATTTCATAAGCAATGTGTATATCAGTTTTCGTTGATGACAATATATATATATGACATGAAGGAGTAGTTGTCACGGAACTTCTTCTCCCATTGAAAGGAACTACAAGGAATTTGGTAATTATAATTATTATTAACGGATCTGCTATTCCACTCTCTAATCATAGCAGTATTTAACATTCACCCGCATCGGACTCTAGATTTGGGAAGTGAAAACCCTTTTTGTGAACAGGTGGGTCACAGTTGAACAATCATGATCAATATTTTTGGGACACATGGATTTGAGTGGTAAGTAGTGCTGTGTAGCTTACAATAGCATTTTTGATGATTGTTATTATTATTATTTTGTATAATCGGTGTTGGGAGACAATTCGGTTTGATAGTTCTGCAGTCTGGACCCTAGCTAGCTAATAATTCGTCAAACTATTTGCAAATGATGTCTATCACTTGGTAGTCAATAATTCTGGACCTACCTGTCTCATTGAGAACGGGTCTGGACTACGTACCTTAATCAACAGGATAGTTAGTCATTGTCAGACAACCTTGACGTAAACTTTACTCACTGGAAATCTCCATGAAGTTCTTCTCAACACGTTGCAATAAGCATTTCTGTGTAACTTACAACCAAGTAACAGTTGGGATCAACTCATCCGAAGATTCATCGCAATTTTTATTTATGAACGAGTTCATCGTAAATGTCAACTCAACGTGTCTTGAAATGGTAAAAACCACTTGATTAATCAAGTGGAAAAACTTGTTACATAATGATTAATTAATTACTTTGGTGGACAAAATCTGCAATTTGGCTGGCTAGCTTTCAGCCGTGCAACAAGCTCTACAATGACCATTTTTTGTGGTGGTTTTATGAATAAAAAAAAAGTGAACACATTCTATTCAACACATATAAAAAATGCACCTGTGTTCAAAAAAGATACAAAATCAACAATTCATTATGCTAAAAGACATTTTTATGGTTTGATATCGTTTTAAATAGCAATATATTATACATAACCAAAATTATTAAAAGATACCATCACATAAATCAACTAAAAACAAAATTTAAAAATAAGGGAACAAAAAGATATATATTTATGCCAAAATATATTAACGAGTTCAGAATTTCATTTCCTCATCCTACCAATCATCTCCAAAATGTCAAGTTCTCAACAGTGTGTCTTGAAATGGAAATGAAAAAACAAAAACACTAATTATGATTAACTTGAAACCAAGATTTATATAAGAAAGAGACGGGTTGCGGTGAGCAAAAAACTTGTTACAATCGATGGAATCCATTTTCAAATCGCATTCAAAGATTTTTATTGTTTTTATGAATTTTTTCATTTTCAAATATTTTTTTCTTATACATTTTTTATGCCATTCTTCGAGAAATATCATAAACAAATTTTTTGTTGTTTTAGTAAAGAAATTTTCAAATGGTACTTTAATCCTCGCTTATTTTTTGCCTTAAACTTAAAAATATGGATGAAAGGATTTGAATCCTTAATCCTGCTATTTTTATTTCCATTTAAAATGACGTAAATCTAAATATCCTTTTCCTTGCTAATTTTTTTTTTGTCCATTTCACCCATAAAATTTTTTTAAATTCATTCAGAACCGAAGAGGTTGAAAATTTGCTTATTTTAACTTTTTTGGACAAATGACCCATTTTCCGTAATTTTTATGGGTTTAAGTGGATTTGTTTGCTCTAAGTAGAAATTGATAGTACAATGACCATTTTTTGTGGTGGTTTTATGATTAAAAAAAAAGTGAACCCATTCTATTCAACACAATAAGAATAATATATATAAATTTGGGAATTTTATATATAAAAATGTGTCGATTGTTTTTTCATTTCGGAGTATTTGTGGAATAAGAATAATTTGCACAACACTTGATTAATTTCTGTTTCTTAATTCATTTGTTTGTCCTCTTTAATACATGAATTGCCTCTGAATTTTTCCATTTGATTTTTTCCATTTGAATCACATAAAAGTCCAGACAAGAAAATCTGAAAATGTAAAACAAATTAATTATTAAAAAAGAAAAAAACAGAAAAGAAAGAGGAAAAAAGAACCGTCTGAAATGGGGAATCGTCAACCTTAATCATGTCTTCCGACACGCTTCACGTTAGATCGTACAATGATCAGGTCCGGTCCGTAGAAATAGTTCAAGAAGACTGATTCTGTCTAACATCTCATGATGACAGAATGATTCACGATCGTACATACACGTGTGACATATTATGAAAACATAATCATAAATTTAGAATGATTTTGAGTCGTAGAAATAATATTCTAGTAAATAAACGGAAAGAGCAATTCAAAATTCAAAATGGAGAAACTTAATAATAAACACTAAACTGAGCAAACGTCAAATAAGAACCTTCCTGAATATTATTGAAGTTTTAAACTGAGCAAACGCCAAATATTGACTCGAGACATGTCTTCCTTCTCTCGTCAACTCCGCGACAATAAGTCATGGAAAAAGTAATCTTTGAAACACGAAAAATTTGCCGTTGATGACAATATGGCTTTGACCAAACTTCTTCTCCTTTGGAAAGCAACTGTACAATGCAAAACAAAAGAAATCAAGGTTCTCGGTAGAATCTCAGTTTGATAGCACTATGCAGCACCCTGGCTGGACCTAGCTAGTTAATAATTCATCCAGCAAGCTATTTTGCAAATGATGTCCAACACTTGGTAGTTAATGTTCATGGATGAGTGGCCTCATAATGTCATATGAGAACGGGTACTGGACCACGTACTAATAAACTTTATATTATCCTGTTGCCTTATTTACCTGAAGGTGATCATCTCCTCAATAACTTCGTATTCACAAAGATATTATTCATTTTATATATACTGAACCCTAGAGCAGATCAGTCTCTAAGGAAGTTATCATCAATCCAAGATGGTATCAGCACCTTTTCGATTCTTTTTCCTCTAAATCGTTGAATCAATGGCAGGTGAGAAGAAATCCCTTCACCTTACTTTTTCCATCACCAACATTAAATCCCTCATCCCTGTTCTCTTATATATCAAACAAGATGAATTCTCCTCGTGGGTTTTTCTCTTCGATCTTCATCTCCAAGCACATCGATTACTCTTCCTAATTGATGGTTCGCAAAAACCTACAGATATTGATGCCGATTGAATCGAAAAAAGCTTAGATGCTCTCTGTCGTCAATGAATGTTTGCCACCATGATCAAGGATTTAATGGTTACCGCTTCTCAAGAAAGGAAAAACTACAAAGGAGATTTGGGATCACCTTAAGACTCTTTTTCAAGACAACAAAGGTAGTCGTGCTGCAAATCTTGAGATTAAGTTTGTCAATCTTAAATTTTCTGATTGTGCTAGTGTTAATGATTATTGTGACAAGCTTAAATCACTGTCCGATCGATTGCATGACCTTGATTTTCCAATGAACGATAAACAACTGGTTATCCAATTGGTTAACGGTCTTCCAGTGGAGTACAACACCGTAGCCTCCTTTATCCAACAGTCCATGCCCACGTTTGATGCTGCACAATCGCAACTTCGTACTGAGGATATTAGATGTGCTCAACACTCCCTTGACCCTGCACCAACTGCACTTGCTGCTGCTGCATATCCTACGGATCGAAACACACAGCGACCTCATCATCCCAACAATGGAAGACGTGGAAATCGATCTCAGCCCTCCGACAGACGCCACGGATCTACAGCTCCCTCTGCGAACCCAAAGCTACTGCCAACACCATCGGCTTCCGTCCATCACTTCCTACTCATTCGCCAGCATACCCTACTTACTGGCCACCATACTGGGATGTTCCACCATGCCCATACCCAACTGGTACTCCATGCAAGCCATTCGATTCACACCGCAGCCGCCCGCTATAAACTCCTGTAACAACAACCCTCGTGGCCAAGCATACCTTACTCCAACAACTGAGCTACTGCAACCCAACCATCAGGGGTTAGCCCAGTTGGCCAGGAGCCTGACTCTCAAGTAGGAGGTCAGGGATCGAGACGAGTTTGGAGATCTCATGAAATACTCTTTGTTATGTAAAATTTAGTTTAAGTTCTTAATGTAATGCATCTTCTTTCCTATTAAAAAAAAAAGAGCTATTGCAACCCAAGAACATAGCCGAGGCATATAACTCCATGCACTTTGTTGCTTTGATGATGCCTTCTATATGGACACTGGTGCTACCTCGCACCTCACTGCTGATCCAGGTACTTTACATAACGTTTTCAATTCTAACAATGTACGGTTTATCTTAGTTGGCAATGACAATAGTATACCAGTTAATTCTAGTGGTACCAAGTTCATAACATTTCCTTCTCGTACTCTTCAACTCAAAAATACTCTTGTTGTTCCCGATATTATCCAAAATTTGGTTTCCGTTCGTAAGTTCACCACTGATAATCGTGTGTCTGTTGAGTTTGATCAGTCTGGTTTTTCTGTGAAGGATCTGAGTTCGAGGAAGACTATCCTTCGATGTAATAGTTCGGGGAATCTCTAACATATTACCAACTCTGCAGTGCCACCTACCATATCGTCCCCATTTTCCCATTTCTCTTATTTGTGCATTTCGAGATATTTGGCATAGCTTCCTTGGTCATCCCTAAGAAGGTGTTTTATATGTTTTACGTACCAATAATTCTATTCATTCTAATAAGAATCAGTTTTCAAAACTTTTTCATTCATGTCAAGTTGGTAAACATGTCCGATTACCATTTTATGAATCAAATTCCACTACTTTTGCACCATTTGATAGCATTCACAGTGATTTATGGACCTCTCCATTACATATTGATACCGGTTTTCGTTATTATCTTATCTTGCTAAATGATTTCACCAACTATCTTTGGGTTTATCCTTTAAAATATAAATCCCAAGTTTATAACAAGTTTTTGGAATTTCGTTCTCTTGTTCAAACCCAATTTGAATGTAAAATTAAATGTTTTCAATGCGACATGGGACGTGAATTTGACAACTCTTCCTTCCATAATTTTGCTCGTGCTAATGGTCTTGTATTTCGCTTCTCATGCCCCCAAACTTCCTCCCAAAATGGCAAGGCCGAATGCATGATACGCCGTATCAACGACATCACCCGTACCCTTATGTCTCACGCCTGTTCCCCCAAATATTGGGTTTATTCTCTTCATATGGCAGTCTATCTTCATAACCTTATACCCACCAAAATCCTTAATTTGCACTCACCCGTGTCCATTCTCTATCAACGCCAACCAATGTATGACCATCTTCATACTTTTGGTTTCCTTTACTATCCAAATATATCCTCCACAACTCCTCACAAACTTTCCCCTCGTTCCACTATATGTGTCTTTCTTGGTTTTCCTCCCAACCACCGTGGATACCGCTGCCTAGATCTTGCCACAAACAAGATCATTCTTTCCCGCCATGTGAATTTGATGAACATGTCTTCCCTTATAGACCCTCCTCCAACTAATTCGTCTGATATTGATTCCCCTCCTTCACCAATTCACTCCTCCTATACTGGTAATATCTCTTACCCTTCAACATCCACTGCACCTACTGCTCCACACTTATACACTCCACCTCACCGTCGTTCCACCATCTCATCCACTGTATCCATCTCACCCACAACTATCTCCACAACGCCCTCACTATCTCCTGCTCACATGCTGTTACTACAACATATTTCATCCCACCCTCGTCCCTACAACATCTTCCATACCTACTCCACAAGTTCTAAAACATCTCCTACACCCATCGCTCCCCACTCGCTATTATTATAATGTCATCCATCCCTACAGCATCTTCCGTCCCTACAGCTACTCTCGTCCCTACAGCTCCTTCCCGTCCTGCTACTCTTGCCTCCCGTGGCATATTTCGGTCAATCCACCGTATTAATCTTCACGTCCAAACCTTACGACATATCTCTGCCATTCCTCATTCTCACTTGTATGCTCTTAGGGATATAAACTGGAATGCTGCCATGAAAGATGAGTATAATGCTATGTTGAAAACTAATACTTGGGAACTTGTACCACGACCACGTGATGCTCATGTTATTCGTTCCATGTGGCTTTTTCGTCATAAATACCATGATGATGGCTCCTTGCAGCGATACAAGGCTCGTCTTGTTGCTAATGGTAAATCTCAGCAGGTTGGGGTTGACTTTTTTGAAACGTTTAGTCCGGTTGTTAAACCTGTTACTGTTCGTACTGTACTTAATATTTCTACTTCACGCTCTTGGCCCGTACATCAGCTAGATGTCAAGAATGCTTTTCTTCATGGTGATCTGACCGAGACAGTTTATATGCATCAGCCTCCGGGTTTTGTTGATCCTGCTCACCCTGATTACGTATGTCGACTATGTAGATCCCTCTATGGTCTCAAGAATGCTCCTCTGGCGTGGTTTCAGAGATTTTCCAAGTTTATCACCAATTAAGGTTTCGTGGTAGTGTATGTGATCCCTCACTCTTTGTTTATCAATCAGGGTCCGAGACGGCATACTTACTATTATATGTTGATGATATTATTTTGACTGCCTCTACTAATGCTCGCTATGCCGCTTCATTGATTTGATGAACGAGAGTTTGCTATGTCCTTCACCGTGGCCTACTACATCATTTTTTGGGTATCACCTGTTCATCCTCGGGGTTATATTTTTCTGGGTCGTTATATGCACGGGACATCATTGCACGTGCCTCCATGACAAAATGTAATCCAAAAGAGCTACTCCTGGCCGACACCAATTCCAAGCTCGCCTACTACTTGGCCTTGCTATTTCGGATCCCACTTTATACAGAAGCCTAGTTGGTGCACTACAAAGACTTCACTTTACCCATCCAGATACTATATCATATGCAGCTTTATTAGGTATGTATTTTCATGCATGAATTTCGTGAGCCTT
Organism: Papaver armeniacum; assembly: GCA_023531295.1. Classification (NCBI taxonomy): domain Eukaryota; kingdom Viridiplantae; phylum Streptophyta; class Magnoliopsida; order Ranunculales; family Papaveraceae; genus Papaver; species Papaver armeniacum. The sequence goes on from JAJJWW010009984.1 coordinate 23,546, forward strand.
ACATGTGCCCTGTTTGAATCCTTCGCTATCTTTGGCACCATCAATCAAAGATTGTTTCTCTTGCCCTCCACTATCTATGGTTTAACAACATACTCGATGTCAGAATGGGAGGGTTGTCCCGATTCTCGACGATCGACTGCCATCAGATCTTTCTATGACAACTTCATCTCCCGGTCATCAAGCGTCAATCAACTATTTCTCGATCCAAAG